>CP141141.1:56658226-56698511 GCA_035235625.1 Saururus chinensis
AGGAGTTGGGGGGCCTGAACGCTTTGAATCTCTGGTATCGTCATTTCTGATTCGATTTTTCTATTTTCTTACGATCTTTAACGATTTCTGGAAAAGATTGTGTCGATTGATCTTGACGGTAGGGGCTGTGATGTGCGAAACTACCTATTTTCTGAGTCAAGGGAAGAATGCTCTCTCCTTGTGATTAGAGAAACCCAATGGATCCTTCTGAGCCCTTTTTCTTTCATTTTGATTGAGAATTTCTCTCTCTCTCTCTCTCTCTCTGTGTCATCTATTACCGTTGGTGTGATGATAAATGTTTATTGGAAAGTTTCAACATGTCGACTTAAACATCAGACTACAATTATCTGACCGACGGGAAGCCTTTTTCTTAAAATCTTTTTCAAATTTATATTATACACAGCGTTGTTAAATCATTGGCCTTTTTCTTAGGAATGGGAATGAGATATTCGAATGCTTGGAAAGGAAAAGATTTTTATTAAGGAGAATTGCGAGTCAATTTGCCTCTTTAACGTTTGAGAGGGAGAGTACGGTTGTACTCGAGCTCAAATAATTTGAAGCGGTGAAGGCGAAGGAATTTTTTTCTTTGTTAGATCAAACCCGAAAATAATACTTCTATTATTATTCCTGAAGAGAAATGAGCTCATATAAAATAGTCAATAATGATTTGGATTTTTTGCATCTTTTTAAGCGAGAATCAATGCTTATTTTCTACATCTTTGCAATCTAAATCAATTATAATGAAGCCGATGACTTAAATGTGCAAAACATGGTTGTGATTCCCGTTCCTTCAAAGTTTTGAAGGTTTTTCTAAAATGAAATTTTACAAAATTGCCTTAGCAATAGGTACTAATTTTTCATGTTATTTCTTGTTGATCGTTTCATTGAGAGGAAAGAGAAACGACGAGTACTCATCTTTTAATAAATAAAGTCTTAAAATACGAGTATTCATCTTTTAATAAACAAACAGAAAAAGGATATTCATATTCTTAAAATGCAATGTGCAAGACTACTGTTGTAAGTTTAAGTAATTAACATATTCTGTTTTTTTATATGAAAATTTTTATTCGAACTTGTTTTGGATGAAAGTGGGTTGGTGTAGAAGAAATATTATTCTTTGTCGTGTAAGGTTGTCGGTGTAGAAAAAATAGAATAAAAATATTAGCTTCCTTAACCCATTTTCATATGTTCAGATATTTACAGCTTTTTTAAGCTAGGGTTAGAGACATCAGTTGCTCAAAGTTGTTGTTCTACTGCTCTTAATGCTGATTTCCTATATGTACTGCTCTCTATGTTAATTTCATAGCCATGTGAGTGGCTTTTGGTGGAAAAAATAAATGTTACAGCGAGTGTGACCCACCATTCGTGTTTTTGTGGCCTAAAAACTAAAAAGGAACTTAAATGTCAGCTAAATATAGGCCTTCCTTCAGGCTTCCGATTTGGTCCTTACACGCTGTAAGAGGTGCCAGCTTCCATGGCAGATTTAATGTGAAAACGATGCACTGGGAAGCCCTAGCCACCGACAATCAGATGCCCAAGTGCAAAACGACCGCATTCTAGTCTTTGTTACAGAAGGTTCAATGGGCAGTGCAATTAGATTCGCCCAAGGGCCGAATTCAAATCACATCACTAATGCTAGGAGATAAATACAGTAATCCAAAAAGAAAAATAAAACAGCTCGATTCATCCTTGGGAAGTCAAAATTCTAACGCACTCTGCACTCAGTTTTCAATTTAGTATTTCACCTTTTCCTGACGTCGACCTGTCGTTTTGATCTTTCTTTACTTACAGTTATACATCACTAACAAAAATAGATTGGTAAATACATAAATTGAAATGTTTGCATTATGGACTATGTTGGCTTCGCTCTATGTGCTGAGGAATCGGTTGTCCCAGTCTCAACTGAATACTGACTTGGCTCACGTTGGGAGCGGCCCTCAAGATCTCCTTCTCTGCTTCTTTTGCCAACTCCGTAGCATCGCTTTCACAGAAACAACAGTATAAACTCTCCAAGAAGTACTACTGACATTCAAAATCTTACACCCAGAACATGATTTACCTGATGAACATGTTGGTTGGCATCGTCACCTGAACTTGTAGTAGAAGTTGTCCTTGCAAAGAGTGATGTGTGATGTGTTCCAACTCTATTACCTGTTACCATAATAGCGATATTTAAAACAGATACTTTTTTCACATGCACAACTGTTTTAATCAGGTGGGACGTTCTTAAATAAAGCAAGCCTCAAGTACTTTTATAAATTTTGATGAAAGGACATCAGCAACAACATCTTCAACACCCTGTTTATCTGGATATAAGCTAGGAGTCTGGTTCTCTATTTCCTTCATCTCTTTCCGATGTACACACATAATGGGAGTACACTCTGAAACTGCAGGGTCTGCGATACATGTAAAATAGTGAGATGTCAACATTATGACTAATGAGGTGGGCTATCAAGGTCAATCAAGATTTCTAAAATTACAATAAAAATGGAACCAATAAGAAAAAATAACTTACCAATGTGAATGAACACCTCCATAACTTCAGGATGCGATCTATGAATCTCATGGCGAACATTTTCACCAATATCATGTGCAGCACTTACACTCAGAAAAGGATCTACCTGTTAATTCAATATACACATCCAGAGACCAATTAATTTATTAATCTCATTCTAATTAGGACTCTTAAAAGTAGAACGGTGGGAGAAAATAGGAGGTAAATGACAACATCAAATTCCAGTTAAATACCACTCACTAAATGTCAGTCATTATATCATCAAAATAACAGATGCACACCATGTCAGTTCTTGTCCAATTTTTTTGATCGCAATCAAGTGAATAGTAAATAGGGCAGAGATATCACCAGCAACAATTTATTTATAACATCATGGGAGATTTACCCAGCATTCAGAGCCATGTCTCAAGTCAGAAGATATATGAGCAAAGGCCAATCCTGACCAGCTCAAATTTAAAGTTCATATGAAGTTTTATGTGCAACCAAGAAAACCCTACTCTTTGATAGTTCAAGTAGTTGTTCAAAGTGATGATATCAGTTATAAACCTCTATGTGTACATCAAGATAAAGAGATGACCCGGCTCTTCTTCCTCTGAGGTGGTGGCAGCCCTGCAACAGAGGGAAACAAACTGAGGCACAAAATACCACATCCAACAACAGCAAATTCCCTAGGTTAACAACCTTGTTTCCACTCAAAGTAGAATGAAAGAAAAGTTCATATTGTCTTTCATACAAGAAATTAGGCTTATCAACCCTTTTACAAAGAACCAGATTGTTTTATAAAAATCAACTCAGTTTTAGAAAATTCATAATTTAAATTTCTTCAAAAAATTATAAAAAATGGAGGGAGTTTGTAGGAAAGGATATTTGTGTGTTATCTCTAATAAAAGAGTTGGCACATAACAGGCTAGAATAGAGTTACCATATCCATGTTCCCAAACCCCAATTGTTTGGGAAAGGCGCTCCTTGATCATGATTATGACGATGATAAATTTTTTTTTTAAATTTTCGTTTTGTATACAAGAGTGATTACAGTTAAAAAACAGTTTATTTGTCCATGGTTGTAACAAGAATGATACAGCACCGATAAAAAAAAAACATGAATGATACAGCTTGTATATACTCTGGCTAATAACCACTTTTCACTTTCTAGTCTGCTAACAAAGGTGGATCCTCAATATCACAAAACTGCTAGTTGCAAGTTGAAGGCATAGTGACCCTCCATAAGAAGCTCAATATGAAGAAAATGGAAATGACTAACACAAGGCAGTATGCAAACGTATACATTTGAAGATCATTTCTGAGAGCTAACCTTGACACCTTCAACTTGTAGTATCGTTTGTTTAATGGGAGCTAAAACAGGTGAAGGAATAGCAGCATCAACCAGTTCCAGGACACTAGCCATCAATATCATTAGGTAAGATAAGCTATATTATCTTTTTATTCAACGAAAAACAAAAGCTGAACCATATTCAAATGAATAGTTTTCTATAATCACCTAGTCTGTTAATGTAATTGCACAAACACAGCCAAAATAAATTTATAAATACAAGAATATGCACAGTTATTGTCCATTTTTTTTGTATATATCTAGAGTTTTACTAACATGATATCAATGAGTCTGGAACAATTTCAACAAGCAAAAAAACACAATAAAAGATGCTGCAAATTAAATTTACATTAAATATGATATTACCTTTGGTACCCTGTTTCAATTCCAGCTTTTAAAATCATGCCAGAGACAACCAGTCCAGCTAGAGGATCCATAAATTGTACGCCAAGAATTGCACCACCTAAATTAGTGGATATCAAGGGCAGATACACAGACAATCAAAGCAAATAAAACGATAATAAAATAGATCAAATACAATAATAATGGTCAAAAACCTCTATTGCCTTTATTAAGTAAAACATGTATGAAATGGAAATTAGAGATATAGATTACACCACCAAACACAAACCAGAACATTCCTTTTTACACATCAAGCCCTAAATGAAATATTTGCTTTTCACGTAAAAATTAGACAGAGCTCCTTACCAACCCCAATAAGAGCGACTACAGATGAAACGGCATCTGCACGATGATGCCATGCATTAGCTTTCATTAACGTACTTCCTCCCCTTTCTCCTGCTCTTTTTGTAATCCAATAAAGCCTACATTACATAGAACATTGTGAGTCACAGCTATAGGTTACAAAAAAGTAAAGTACTATATGGCCCTCAAGCCACATACTTGACATGATTATGCCTCAGACTCAAATAAACCCACATAGATTGTCCAATCTAGAATTTACAGTGGACATAGCAGAAGAATGACATACCCTTCTTTAACTGAGATAGATATAATGGTCATACTCAATGCCAATATAGGGTGTTCCACGTCAATTCCATGATAGTGACCACCATGACTGTTGTTATGCAGATGATCAACTGTCCATGAATGATTGGTCATATCTGGAGTTGAAGTCAGAAGCACCTGATAGTTAAATCTTTTTTTGTCACAAATTAATATGATCAAGATGTCTTAAATGAAAACATATAGAAGATAGTTCAATTTTTTTTCGCAATCACATGATTTGAGGATTTCCATACCTGTAAAAGATCGATAGCATGCCATGAAATACCACCTGCTGTCGCCAATAGCATACAAGAAATACCAAGAGCTCCAAGGGTCTCAAATTTACCATGTCCTGCATGGAAAAACTGTCAACAATCCATTCCATGTGTGGCACAAATTTATAGAATCTAAAAAAACGTAATTGTTCAACATTTAGAGCAGTTAGGATTACACAAGAAGGAAAAACAAAACGACACTGCCATCAACAGTGTACAATGATACCCAATATAAGCAACGTCAAAAAGTGCACCATTTGACACTTGCAGAAATAAAGTCAACACAAACCAAATTTTCCATATTCTTTTTTTTTTCTTTTTCCTTTCTAGGAGGAGTGGGTGTCATCGAAGAAAACAGGCTTCAACATTTTTTCAAAATCCACCATATGGAAATTTCTTTTTGGTAGGCAATGCAGCCCCTAAAGAGTAACTTAGTTGTATAAACATGTGGCACAACCAAGATCCCTTCATCCAACCCTTTCCTATAAGGCAAAAAGGAAGAAGAGATGCAAAATGGCAATCCTGACAACTATGTTTCTGAGAGGCTGTTTGGAATTTGGATGGCAATTTTCAGAGGGCAGAAAAGGGCATTAATAAGATTTCCGGCAGAATCTTGTATAGTATGGCCCTTTTAGGTAGAAAGTAGGTCAAAATCGGAAAATAAAAAAAAAAGTGCCTGAATGTGCGTGAACATTTGCTTGAGAAATTTGATTAATGAAACGACCCCTGAATTTGTTAAATGCACTCGTTAAGATTATAGAGAAATGTCTAGATACGAGGTCAAGAGTGACCATATGGGTGCTCCTTGTCCTTGGGAGTCCTTGCAACCCGGAATGACCACAGAGCGACACCACTAAGAACCTGCACAAAAAGAAGATAATAAGCATAAGAGTTGACAAGACTTCACAGCACTTCGTTCTATGGTGATAATAATTGCAGAAGTTATGAAAAAATTCGTAATTTAAACAAAACATGGCAACTGCTTTCCAATTTGCAACGAAGGTGACTCATGCTTCTGAGAGTTATACCCCACTAAGCTTCACAACTAAGCAATTCAACTTTAAACAGGTGAACAATTTTAATTTTTTAATTTTAGGCAAAAAATATAGCTTCTTGTGATACAGCTCCAAAAGTGATATCCTGTCTTATTTAGGACAACCATTCGGGAAAATAGTTTCATATGCTCTATCCCACGGTTAGCCCCTTAACTTGCTGGATAGGAAAAGGGGGCGGTTACCCCCTTACTTGGGGGTAGACAGCCAAGTTCGCTTGGGCGACGTACAGCCTAGGCAGCCCTTTGGGCATAGACCGATGCTAGGATAGCGTGGGAGGCGGAGTAGGCTGAGTAGGAGTCCTTGCGAAGGCGGGACTCTTTCAGCAAAGCTGGGCGCTACTTGGACTTAGGAGAGGACTCCTACGGTGGACGAGATTCACTTATGTAAGATTGTTACACTCTTAGCTTGAGTAGGAGTCCAGGCAGCAAGTTCCTGTGATGGATAAGACTCACACAGGCAGGCTAGCCACACTCCTAGAGCGAATAGGAGTCGGAGTGGATAGATTCCTTGGATGGGAAGACTCTTGGAGGCAATATGGCATTAGACTCCTAGCGGAAGACGTACTATTGTAGGTTTCCTGATTTATACTAAGGGCGGACTGGTTATGGGCTGAGAGTTGGTCAGGGTGAGGATTTTTGTATTGGGTGAGTTTTGTACTCATAGTAGAATAAGGATGATCAATTTCAAGCTGAGTCTATAAAAATGGGAGAACAGGGCAGTCATGGCTAATTGGAGATTGATTTTGCTCCTGCACAACAAACAAGGAGCTGAGAGGAGAGCTTTCAGCCTAGTGGATCAGTCCTTGCCCTTTCCTTACTTTGTATTTCAGCAGACAAAAATATAGCTTAGGCGGAGACCCTTATATTAAGACAGACTTGCCCTTGCCCTCTCCCTATTTTGTATTTCAACGAACAAAAATATAGCTTAGGCGGAGACCTTTGCATTAGGACGGACTTGTGTTGTGTTGTTGCTATTTTACTTGTGTTTTACTTGTGCATACGAGTGGGAAGGTAAAAAAGTGGCTGCTGGTTGCGCTACACAGCGATGTCATCACGTGTGCAAACATTAGGCAAAGCTTCGGGTCCGTAACACCCACGGAGGTGCTATGATATTTTGGAAAGAAAGAAATCCACTAAACAGAACAAATTCCAAACACACAGCTAACTCTCAGCTTCCACAGGATTTCAATTGTTCTTTTCCTTATAATGAACCTCACTCAGATATTGGAAGGTTTATTTTTTCCCTTTCTACACAAATACGAATAGAAGAACCCCTATTTCTTTAATTTGCTTAATGCAGACAATGCCACGACACATGCAATTGAATCCTCACAAAATATGAAGGGAAAAAGAAAGAAATTTATGGAGGCACGAACGAAAACGAAACGCACGAGAACATTAGATAACTCACAACATCGGAGATGGAATGAGCGGCGTCGGCGATGATGGCAGTGCTCCCGGAAACGTAGCCGGTAAAGGCCTTGCCGGCGGCGAGGCCGATATCGGCGGCGAGGCCAAGCCTGAAGACGTTCTCGGGCTCTAACCCATCGCGGTGATGCGAGTGGCCCATGTGCCATCGCCTGTATACTTTCACGTGATCGTCGTTTGGCGCTACCGCAAGGCCCGGTTCGTCGACAGAAGAGCCGATCGGGAGGAGGAGGCAGCCTAAGGAATTCCTGTGGCAAGGGGAAATTTTTGAAGCGGTGAGTTTCTGAAGACAGCCGAGGCTGCGGAATCTGAAACCCACCATTTTCCGGGAATGAAGAGAGTTTAGTTCGCGCGGTTTACGCTAGTGCAGCTCGGTTCTTATCTAAGAGATGGAGGCGTCGTCGTCCTGCTACTTCTCTTTTTCGATTTGACTGGGTTCTCTGCTGGCTGCTGCTTTTTAAAAAGCGGCCAAAGACATAACCGATTGGAGGACGAACGACGGCCTCCAGCCTTCTCCTGATTCTGACATTGGACGGTACAGTACCGTACGAGAGAGAGATTCGCGCGCCGGCGATTTGGCCGGTGTTTCTTGTTTGGGCAAGGAAATTTGCTTATCTGTTTTGCCCCCCGATCTCGTTTAACCATTATTTGTTCATTAAAAAACTTCGTGCGCGTCCAGAAATGATTTGGTACTCCCGGACAGAAAGTGGAACCGCTCTATCACGTGTTCGTATATACGTTTTGTTTAATTTTAATTAGTTTTAAACTCATATAAATTTATTAAAAATATCACTTATTTAAAAGACATAACTACCACGTGTCCCGTATAAAAGTTTTATTGGATAATTACAACTCGCCACTTGTGCAGAGTAGGACTAACTTAGCCCAAGAGTATTTAATAATTTTGATGATCAGGTTAAATATAAAAAAATTTGGAAGTATTAGGGGCCGCTTAAACGTCTGCTCCTAGCAAACTAGCAAAATGAGATCTTTTTAAAATAACCATTGAAAAACTAAATCAGACATTTAATATAAAAAAATACAAATTAGCAAAATAAGAGCTTTTTAGAATAATTATTAAAAAATTAAATAAAATATTTATACTTAATTTTCTCCAGTTTTACGTTAGAAGGTAGAACCTGCTTGACAACACTATGCACATGTAAGATGTGCATACAAACGGAGTACTGTGAATAGGACCTGCCCAGCGTGACAACCAACGGGCAGAGTGTTCAGAGCGATCTAGCATGTTGCAACTTGCTCATTTTAGAGTAAGATCTCTCTGAACAGTCGGCCGTTGGTCGTCACGCTGAGTAATGAGACGCTGAGCAGGTCCTATGCACAGGTCTTATTATTACTTTTATTACTCTATTTGTATGCATCTCTTATATGTGCAACCCCATGCCCTGGTTAATTTATTTATTTAACATTTCATCTATCTCATATATTAAGTGTCCTATTTAATTTTTCAATAGTTATTTTAAAAAATTAAATAAAACACTTAATATGAAACAAAGAGTACTAAACAAATAAATTGGCACAGGGCACACGAACGGGCATGTATGTGGCATATACTAATGGAGTAATGGGAGTGATGATAAGATCTGTACCAATAAATAGGACACTTACTATGGGCCTGAGGGAGAATATTGGATGACTTGCCTACACCAAAGCAATATCTAAATAATCTTGTGAACGAATTTATTTATTTCCATGGTTAGGATTCTTTCTGTTTTCCAAAGAGGTTAATGCCAACGTTGGTCTCATGGCAGTGCCGCCTGTATGGAAGCGATTATGAAAGGAAAATAATGGAGCAAACTAGAAATGAGCTATACAAAACCTTAACCCGTAAACCTAAATATAGCCACATACAGCAAATGACAACTAAATACAATGAACAGTTTCATATGGAGCGGCACCTCTTATAAGGAGAATATTTGCTTTAGAAGCTTAAGAGCATCCGTTCTATAAACACTGCCCAAATACGAGGGGCTGGCTGGTTCAGACGCAAGGAATCTGATTCCGTCTTCCCATCTTTTCGATGTTCTCTGATACCAGTGCGGTCAAATTTCTATCTTCAACTCCAAGTTCTGAGGTCACCCTGATATACATAGAAGTACAGTAAATTCTTTAACCTATACGCCTGAAAGCTTCATATCCAATTATAAAGTGACATACGTAAACTGTAAAGGACCATGGTGGTTTCCGTACTTTGAATCTAGTGTTAGCCTCTGAATTTCTCTAATAGCGGAACTGGCTGCATATAGTGACATCTTTCCCACCTACAGCATACACACAGAATTTTGTTAAAAAAGAACTAAGAATAGAATGGCAATCTGACAAAATTTGAATTTCCACACCTCCAGCATCTGAAGTTTAGCTTCATGATCATTTGGCAGACACCAAATGTCCTGAGCCAAGCGCATAGAATCCCCCAAGCTTTCAGGAGTCAAGAAATCAAAAGCCAGTTGAACTGAGGACTGAAAAAAGTCAACGGTTAAGTTAGCCTAAGCAATGAGAACATTGGAGGATCAAGATTTTGCAAAGTAAAATTTTATTAAATTTTTTTTTCTAGATGCCATTTTCATTTTAAAGATACAACCTCACCTGCAAATATCTTGCTTGAAAGGAGCATCCAGCAGGGATGAAAACCGCTTCATGAACATGTTGTTCAAATGTCCATGGTTCAATGCCTGACAAAAAAAGTTATAATCGATTATAATAAAAAATAGATTCTTCTAGATCATTTTCAAGCTATCAAACACTTAATTAGAAATTATAACTATCATCATCAGCACCAACCTAATTGTATAGGAGGTGACACATGGGCTCTATTAGAATCCATTTCCACATACACCTCCATTTAAGTTTAATTAAACCATAAAAAAGTCTATGCTAGGAAAATGAAAATAAACAAAACATGATGAAGCAGAAACACAAGAGATCCAGAAACGAAAAGACTCTCTCTCTCTCTCTCTCTCTTGTAGTATCACAAGCTGCACTCATGACATGTGCCTGAGGTGCGCCTGGGTATGCGTATATGCCTGACGTGTGCCATGGCTGCGCCCTGGTGTGCCTGGAGTGTTGTCACAGGCAGTGCTCATGACAATAGGCCAAAAGTTGGGCACAAGTGGCGTTACACAAGTCGATCAATCAATAACCAATATCAACCTAAATTAAGTTGATATTTAGGTCTACTAAAATGCCAGTGTCTTTTGAGTTGGTCACATTAATTCTACTTATTCTGATAGACTTTAAGCCATGTCCACACTTCAACAAGTGTCCTTCAATTCTTTCCTCACTGGCAAAGTTTAATAAAGCCCTCTGCTCTTTCTTCTCATCATAGAACCGTCAACCAGCTCTTAATCATATATCCTAACTAGTACCTCAGGGAGTCTTGCTCAATGATGAGTACGTATTGCAGCTACTGGCTACTCCTATGCAGTTTACGTGCACAAAATAGCCAATGTCATTTAGAGAACAAGAAAACTACACTCTCTTACCAAACTCCTCCTTCAATCTTCTTAGATGATCTCTACTTAGAAAAACGGATTTTTCAAACACAGGATGATATTCCTGAGATAAGAAACACCAACAATGACATAAGTCCTTTCAACCCAACAAGTTTTTCCAATTATTTTAAGTCAAAACAAGCTGCAAGAAGAAAACAGTAACCTTACCGATAAATCAATTGACAGCGTAGATGGAAACTCAAATTCCTTCCAATGGCTTTTCAAATACTCATTAAGTTTTGGAATGTCCTGCCGTCGGAAAACATCCCAAAGAACCCCGGCGCAGTTTTTACCTAAATCAACTCCTTCAACACAGTTGCCTGAGAGGGCTTGATTTACACCTTTCTCTTCATTAATTATATTTTCATAACAGGTTTGGTCATCCATGACCTCATCTTGCTTATCATTCAATTCTAGCCTGCATCCAATCTTTTCATCATGTTCATCAGATGCTAAATCTGCGAATCTCCCACCATTATCCAGATTTGTTTCAGGTTCTACTTTAGCTCTATCCCCAAAGATCTTTCTTTCCACTATACTTCCACATTTTTCATCTGATTCTACATTCATAGCTTCTCTCAAAGCTTGACACTTTACTTCTGCCGTGTGCATTAACAGGTAAACCTACAAAAGCATATGAATATGTCATGCAAAAAGTTTAAAACAATGACTAAAGTGGCAATTTAAAACAACTACATGATATGTTAGCAATTCCAAGAATGAAAAGGAAAAGCAATAAAGTATGACAAAATTAATACTAGGCACAATAAACATGGAAACAGTACAATACATAAAGCATATGTTACAGATACAGAAACAGTACATATAACACTTTGGACTTGTATGAAAAAGAAAAAGGAGCAGGCTAAAATAAAAGCTTGATTCTCCATATCGAAGAGTTCTAAGTATATGAAACAACAAAATCAGAAAGGACCCAGGTAGGGAATACAACTTGCAAAAAGGGTAACCACTGCTATTCACTCACCACATCACTCATACCAGTGTGCAGATGGATCACAGAGTTCCCTTGATTGTGCTCTTTAGGTGTCCCATACGCCATGAAAAGTTTAAGCCCCATATCGGGTTGTAAAGATTCATGAGGCAGCTTGGCCGCAAGGTTGAGAAAACCCCACTTGGAATGAATATACTCAAGCAATGGCAATTTACTAATAAAATCAGGTCTCTGGTAATATAAGAAATCTTCAATGGCATCAGGGCAAGGCCAATCCTTCAAAATTAATAATTGTGGCTGACCATCTTCACTAAATCGTCCTTGCAAATAGCCTTTGATGAAATGGCTTATTTCAATACTAACCTGCCAGAAATAAAAAGTCACCAACCAGCAAAAGACGAACACATAAAAGTATATAAGCCCAAAAATCCGAGCATAGGGGTGGACAGGGAAAGATTGAAGTTCTGTTTTTTGGATGTATACATAAACTGAAAACTTAATAATACTATTTAAAAACACTTTTTTGGTGCCCCTTGACAAAGGACACAAGAAAACGCCTCAAAGGCACTTGTATAAGGTGTACATCAAAAAGTTGGAATGCTAAAGATGAGAAGAAAAACATGTCCACAAGAGTCATACACTGTCTAATTTAGTCAATGAAGTGGCTCAAAAAAGGTTGCAATCCTCTTACTATAATATATTTTAGCTTTTGATAATGATTGTTTTTGCATGTCTCCTAGACTTAACACAATTTTATTCATCTATAACAAAAATAAGGACACTCGCCACCCCTCCCTCGTCAGAAATGTAATGAATCTAGGAATGCAATTCACATTGTGTTCCTCCCACCTACCATCATTCAAATCAGCTCTACTTCACATTTTATATAATCATCATAAAATTCAAGAACCCAAACTAAATAAATCTAATCAGCATTGCTTAAGATTGCCAACATGTAATCCACTCTGCCAAGCTGCTTTGTGGTACGCATCTCATCATTTCAATACCTCTCTTTCCAACTCATACACAACTATTCAGCATTTCTCTCCTTGTTTTGCGACCTTCAACTATACAATTGTCAAGTTCATCTTTTCATCTTTATATAAATCTTATTTTCATAAGTACAAATCAACTCCAGCTAATTTCCTTCATTCCCTTCAGTTCTTCATCTCGGGTGAATTTTTTTCTTTAAAACTTCATTTTTACAAATCAAATGATTGTTTATCTACTTCTCATTTATGTGACAATCCACCACTACATAATATTACAAACTGATATTCATTATTTAAATCTAGTTAGCCTGCCCTGATTTGCAGATAATAACAAACAAAAAATGTTATTTCATTTAGCTTAGATTCCAAGCCAGATCAATACCATATTGGACTAGGTTTAGATATTAAATTGCATCCCTAGAAAAATCATTTCTTAAGGATTTTCATGCATAACAGCAGTTAAATTGTACCTCCGACAAGTCAAAGCAATCAATGGCCTTCAAAATATTGTTATCTTCTTTCAGACTACCCTCCGTTGTGTCCTGTATACCACTCCACAATACGGTAGGCTCCCAGCTTTTAGTTGATACAAAATCAGCCATACGCTTAACAATGATAGGTTCACCTTTGTGCCAATGCTTTTGGAAATGGCCAACATTATCAGATTTAATATCTTCAGGTGCCGGACAATACAAAAAGTTATCATTGCTGTCATTTCTATGAGAGGCTTCAATCAAATTTGAATCCTGCAATCTAGAGGATTCAAAACTCATTGTGCCTGAGCAAGAAAAGCACGTTTTTGGCCCATTCATATCATAGACTTTACAACCATCGACCATTTCCTCCACATTTTTGACCAACTTTGCAACCCAATTCATTTTATAAATTCGCCTTAGAGTTAATGATCGGCAGCCACAACCCCCAGATTCTTTTGGGGGGCATGGAATACTTCCATCACTATTAGCTTTCCAGTCTGGAAATACATTTAATACATTGATCAACCCATCCCGTGCGAGTGTCTTGGATGGTTTTTGTGCATTCGTGGGACAATCTTCACCTTGGCTTTTCTCAATATTCAGATTGTCTTCTAGTTCTGCTTCCGCTCCAGGCAAAGAAGCTTGCCTCAAGGCACGACAACAAGTGAGGCATAGGTCATATAAGCAACTTGGACAGTGCCGATGATAGTCAATAATTGGTACTTTGCAGCAGTCACTGAAGATAACATCAACAAAATTAATACTAGGCACAATAAAACGGGTGACAAAAATATTTAGAATAAAAAACAACTAACTAATTGTCAGAAAGTTACCAGCACATTTGCTCATCTGGATTCAACCTTGCTCTTGGAAGATCCGTTCTGGGTCCTGGTAAAAACTCACATATCTGATTCTCTTAAAGCTTCTTATAGTAACTATTAAAAACGGTAAAATGTAGCCAAATTTTAGCAGCTCGTACCATGAAATCTGGATTCCAAGTCGAGTTCAGAGGATTGCTCCTGATGAACCTCCTGTAGTACAGGAAGAACAAGAGATAAAAGGTAGTGGAGATACTGCAGCTTAACCCTGGGAGCTATTTCCCGTATCCTAGCCTGCAAAAGCCACAATGGAATAAAATTTGGTAAGATAAAAGAAAGGGGATGTGACATAATCATAATCATAATTAAAATCAAGTAGTGCCTTTTCCCAACAATTTGAGGTTGGCAACGTGGATATTACACAACCATTCTAGCTTGTTTGGTGCAACTCTTTCGTAAGAAATAGTACAACCATATCTTTTCTTTATTAACACCATCCAAGTTCTCTTCAATCTCTCTCTCCTTTTGGCATCATTTAGATGCATTCGTTTAAACCTTCCTACCGGGGCATCCATTAGTCTTCTTTGTAAAGCTCATACCAACAGGACCTACACTACCTAAGATTCTCCTTTAAAGGATCTACTCCTAAGTTCTCACATTTAGAAACTTAAGTTCTCAATGGACGTGACATGATATAATAAATAAAAAATTACTTTTATCAAACTGTCAGGACGGAAGCAGGCTCTGCAACTACAGGCTCCACAGCATGCTGGGCAGGCCTTTCGAATTTCTTCTGATGGAATATCAGGGTACCTGATAAAAGAACATCATTAGAATCCATTGGGAACACCACTTTCATTCATACAAAAGCACAGGAACATCTGAGAACAAATACAGAATACCATTTAGAAATGCATACACCACAATAGCCTTTTCTGTTGCATCTTAGGCACCAAACTAATGTCTCTCTGTCATTCATCCGGCACTGATGGCAAGTTCTCCCAATTGCTCCCTCAGAAGAATCTGTACTTCCGCCAGATAAGTCCTGCAATGCACGTGATCTTTGTTTATAAATAGTTTCCAAACAACAACAACTGGAATTTCATGTCATATTTGACATTAAGATTACCCCAGCAGCAACGCCATTGGAGCCCCTCTGCATATTATTTTTAAACAAATCTGTGGCAGACGATGAAGTCCTATGAGTAGATTTGGACCTGCTCTCATCACCATACGTGGAATCTCTCAACACATCATCAACTGATTTCTCAGGATTGTGTGTGCCCAAGCTTTTTGTAGCGACTGCATCAGGAGAATACAAGGTCTGGCTCTTAGAAGACCTGTCCTTGTGCTTCTTCATAGGCATGGAAGAGGATAATTCGGCACCTCTACTAGTCCCGAACGGCACCTCGGTGTCATCATTTGTGGTCTCCATATACACGTCTGCATCACCTGTTGATTTCCTCCTTGCTTTCTTCAGGCTGGCTCTCATGGCAGAATTTGCCGCTCTCTTTTTAGCCTGAATGTAATGCTTTTCACAAACTGTTTTATCCGGCATGGACAGGGCACTGCACCTCCACTGCTTCCCATCGGACCGCTTACACCGTAGATCCTCTGGAATCCCCGCGCCGTCATCAAAATTATTATTCGTCCTTTGAAATTCCATCTCTGTACCCGGAGAACGTCGCAACAAAACAAGCAAAATTCACCAAGTAAATCCCCAAAACTAACATAGAAGACGAACATATCCCACACTTCCATCAAATTCCCTGCAGACCATAAGTTAGCACTAAAAATAAACAAACCAATAGATGAATGAAAGAAAAACAAGAAAAAGAAATTGCATTAATCCAAGTTCAACTGACCCCATGAAAATAAATAAAAGATCGTACTTCATTGATGAATCCTCCATCTCCCACAAATTCGAGCTCACTTGAGACAAATAAATGCGCACATACTTTGAATCGAAACAAGTAAAATACAGCTTAATGAGAAAGAAATCAGAGTGGCAGTGTCAAAGCAAGAACCTTTCAAACCAAGCCTCTAGGTTTGTACAAATCATAACCTCTAGGTTTTTCAAAAACCATCGCCAGAAGCTTCACACAAAAAGAGCGAGTCCCAGAGACGGCGGGGAAAAAGAACCGAAATTTAGAGAAAAGGAATTGCAGATGGACTTTAGGGAGGACTGCGAGGAATTAACCGGTATTCGACGAGTTATCGACGGCCGGAATTTGGAAAGAGAAAGGACTCGTCGTCGTCGGTTGCCAGGTGAACCGCTGAATTTTCTGCTTGATTCTCCTTTCCGGGAAAATTTCTCAGCAAAGCGGGCGACAGGTTCGCAGAGATACAGAACTCATGTTCCGGTAAATTACGGTTGCCTCCTCCATGGGTTCTAACAACTCTAAGACTTTCCTCTATGTTAAAGAAAATTCACTGAAGCTCCCCAGCCCGATGGAGGTTGACCGGACCGGGTAACCCGCGTAACCGGGTCACCTCATAGAGCGGTCTTAGATGGTTTCAGTTTCGACAATGGAAGCCCATCACGCCCATCAGGCGTTTTGAATGCTCGTGCTCATTCGTATGTATATATACTTGAGAGCCTTTTATTATAGATTTGTATATATTAATATAAAAAAAGTTTATATGAGCCCAGGCTCATATAAACCTACGTGAGCTTAGGCTCTATAGGCCATTAGATTTATATCTGGTGGCCCATAATACTCATAAGTTTAAATGTCCATGAGTAACCCATAAGTGTTATGGGTCACCGGATGTACATCCGATGGTTTATAGAGCCCAGGCTCATATAGGTGCATATGAGCCCGGGCTCATATAAACAGGACTCTATTAATATATATTAGTATTGATAATAGAGTTCTGTTTATATGAGTCTGGGCTTATATAGCCTACATGAGCCTAGGCTTTATAGACCGTCGGATGTAAATTTGACGATTTATAATACTTATAAGTTTAAATACACATGAGTATAATAGGCCGCCGGATATAAATTTGATGGCCCATAAAGCCCAGGCTCACCTAGGCATATATAAGCTCAGCTCATATAAACGAAATATATATATATTATTAATTTTAAATATTTAAAACTCATATATATTTTTGAGTTTATTTTCACTTCTTAGATAGATAAGAGCATAAATACTCTTCCACTAAATTAAGGTTGCAGGGGTCAAAGCTATCTTTGGTGAGCCCTAACCTCAGTGAACTCCCAAAATTTAGCTTTAAGTAGGCTTGTACTATATCACAAATTTTTGCTTTTAAATTTGAAGTGAAATTCTTTGGGACTGAGTGGATCCTCTGCAACTAAATATTTGTATAACTTTTTAAGTTATAAATTTTTTAAACTTTCATAAAAATATATACAACTTTCACCTTTTTTCTTTAAATTTCTTATTATACTTATAGATGGCCTAAAAGGGTTTTGAGTTTTTTTTTGCACCTAATCATAATTAAAAAATTTAAACCCTAATTCACATTTTTATTGGCTGGAGCGTAAATAAGTTTACCCCTACACCAAATCAGGAGAAGCCAGGTCGGTTTTGTGACGTAGTGACGTTGCGCTAGAAACTGCTTGAACCAGGCGGGAGTAGAGTAGACCCGGGATTCCGAGCGCCATTGGCGAGTTGGGAGGGGTCTCTTCAGATCTGTTCGAACTTCGCACGAGCAAAGAGCCTCTCATGAAAGCGATTCGCGCGTGCCACGGACAGGGACTAAAATAGAACGCATTTTGATCGTCTTCATGGCTCCAGCCATTGGATTGACCGGGAAAGCACCATACGAGTAACCGGAGGGAGAGGAGGAGATCTTTCTCGTTTCTGATCTGGAAGGAAGGCTCATTGGACATTGAATTTGGGTCCAGTTCTCGTCCTCAAGCATCTGTTTGCCTGTACTGAGCTCCTTCTCCTCCTGCGCTTTTCCTCCAATTCCTTAGGGTGCCTTAATTCATGGCTAGAGCAAGCTCCGGCCTCGCGTATCCCGAGCGATTCTATGCTGCGGCATCCTACGCCGGGTTTGGCGAGTCGCCGGGCTCCTCCGGCAAGGGCGCGATTTCTAAATTCGACAAGGACGTCGCCCTCCTGCTCTACGGATTGTATCAGCAGGTTAGATCAGAATTGTCTAACAATGCTTGGGTTTTTCATAGATCTGTTAATTTTTGTAGACTTTCTATGTTCTACAGTATATTCACAGCGACAAATTTTACAATTGGGAAAAATGTCCCACTCGTTTTGCTTATATTTAGGCAGATCTGGGATTAAAAGGCTACAATTATTGAGAAAAGAAGCTGGTTTTCTACTGTAGGTCTAGATCTACTTATCAAGCTCCATCGTTGTAAGAACAGACGAACATATTTTTTCGTATATTGTTTTGAGACCAGTGGTTCTGTTATGCGTGCATCACTTTTACATTTTACCAGAATTACACTTGCTTGTTTATTAGTTATAATATGGAGATTAATGAGAACTTACTCAATCATAAACAATAAAATATATGGGGATCCTACTTCCGTTGTTTGGGGGAGTGGAATTAATGTACAATTACGTTACCTGCAAGTCGCAGGATGAATAATATAAGGCCAGTTATGCGAATTTGTCTACACTTTTTCTGTTCAAATTTCGGACAGAGCTGCATGAAAGCGTGCAGAGTTCAGACAATTCTATTGTGTCATTGTGTTTGGACATATAACCATTCATTTATACCAGAAATGCAACAGATTAAAAGTGCTAAACTTCAAATTTTATACAAAAGTACCTGCTTGTCGAAATCAAGTGGAACCTTTTTAGGCCTCCTATCATTCAACGGAATCTAAACTCACGAGAGTTAATAATCTTTACTCTACTTTGCGATGCTAAGCAAACTGTCTTTAGATGAAAGCTTCTCCTCTATATCTTCGTCGTCATCATCAGCTGTGTAGTAGTATCACCCCCTTAACCCGATCATCTGAAGGTTGACTTGCCAAGATAAACTATTGAACTACTTTGCTTGTTGACTCTTAATACATTCACCCTGCAAAACAGCAGGTAAATTAGATTTGGTACTTGTAAAATATCATGTCCATGTCAAATGTTACCCAATGTGACCTATGTTACAGTGGTAAGGTAAAAGTTTGGCCTTTCCATACCATTGTCAGAATGCTATTTTTGTCATGGATGGAAAAGTCATTTCACCTACTTCCGTTGGCATTCTTCTCTGGCACATTCCGCCTTTTTGCTTATTTAGTGATGGAAAAATATGTTACTAGATTGACAACAAGAGACCATGCATCACCTTTCACCTTCATCATTGCAATTATGTTGACCGGTTTACGTGGATGCAGGCTACAGTAGGGCCCTGTACCATCCCAAAACCTCGTGCTTGGAATCCTGTGGAGCACAGCAAATGGACAAGGTGGAATGTACATGTGCATACTTATTTTTTATTTTCTATAAATTGTTTTATTTTTGGTTTACATTATCGAATAATGGAGCATAATCTGGATACATAGATTTTGGAACATGGACATTTTAACAAAGAGGAGCACATATGCAGAGCAAAAAAAAGGAGAAACCAAACAAAAAGGAGTACATATACTTTGTTTTGTTAGCTGTTGAACTTTAAGGTGGAAAGCATGTAAATCACTTCATGACATATTAATTATAGCTGTCACTGTATGCTTAAACCTGTCAAACTTTACATTCATTATCATTTACTTTTAACAAGAATTCAGAAGGGGGGAAAAAGCTTATATGTTCTTCAGAAATTGAACTATGAAATGAAATGATTCTTATTTATTCTCCATAAATCTCTTGATTTAGTGACACATGTTCTGCTGGCCCCGAATTCTTATTCAAATGATCAGCCACCTCATTCAAAGTCCCTTGTTTGTATATGATTACTAGAACTCCGTCTAACAACCTATTTTTTTTATCATTTCCAATTGGACAACACCTTAGATTTTTTCTCATTAAAAAAGATAATTTTGTAAAATATTCTGTGCACCTCCCTGCACGGTAAATGTGATTCTTCGAAGCAATTGAGTACCTATCCTGTTTCTTCTCCAGCTGCCTTTACCCTTGTGATAACTGCAGCACATCTTGAGTTGTCCCCGGATGAGGTCATGTGTTCACCTTCTCCAACAAGTATCCTTCTAACAACTTATCCTTATCATTAGATTAAAGGAAAAATAATTTCTCCCCTGATTCCAGAAAGTTGGAGAGCTAGAGTCACTACTAAAGCTATGTCAGTAGGATGCTTTGATAATTTAATGCAAATTTGTTTTCAACTTTCTTGTATAATCCAAATGATACATAGTGAGAAAGGACTATGTATCACTTAATGACAAATGTTAGCTGTTGAACTTTAAGGTGGAAAACATGTAACCCACTTCATGAAATATTAATTATAGCTGTCACTGCATGCTTAAACCAGTCAAACTTTACATTCATTATCATTTACTTTTAACAATATTTGGGAATCCTATATTACCTGCATGCAGAAGGGGGAAAAAAGCTTATATGTTCTTCAGAAATTGGACTATGAAATGAAATAATTCTTATTTATTTTCCATAAATCTCTTGATTTAGTGACACATGTTCTACTGTCCCGAATTCTTATTCAAATGATCAGCCGCCCCATTCAAAGTCTCTTGTTTGTATATGATTACTAGAACTCCTTCTATCAACCTCTGTTTTTTTATCATTTCCAATTGGACAGCACCTAAGATTTTTTCTCATTAAAAAAGATAATGCTGTAAAATATTATGTGCACCTCCCTGCATGCTAAATGTGATTCTTCTAAGAAATTGAGTACCTATCCTGGTTCTTCTCCAGCTGCCTTCACCCTTTTCAGCAAATCTTGAGTTGACCCAGGATGAAGTCATGTGTTCACCTTCTCCAACAAGTATCCTTCTAACAACTTATCGTTTTCATTAGAAAGGAAAAACAATTTCTCTCCTGATTCCAGAAAGTTGGAGAGCTAGTCACTAATAAAGCTATGTCAGTAGGATGCTTTGATAATTTAATGCAAATTTGTTTTCAACTTTCTTGTATAATCCAAACGATACATAGTGAGAAAGGACTGACCACAGGCGGCTGCAATATTTCCACAGGCTTAACTGCCTCATGACAAAACTTAAGTGCATTGTTTTTTTACATCTTGTAGTAATAAATTAATTCATATCCTAGATCTTATGATTTTACCTATATCACAGTAAGTAAAAAATGAAAGTAGAGAGATGAGTATTCACCAACTGGCTGGCAAATTATAGATTATAACTATAGTGAACTGGGCTTTGACTGAAAAAAATAAAGATAGTGCACCCCCTTATTATTCCTTACTGTTGTTTATTAACAGTTGGCACGGACTGGGGAATATGGCTTCAACAGAAGCAATGCGCCTTTTTGTGAAAATCTTAGAGGTGAGTCTTCTTAGCTTTGAGGTTGTCTTAGTTTAGAACTTCAGATACACAATGCTTTTTTTTTTAAATGCTATGCTTCACTACTCTATCAGGAAGAAGATCCAGCTTGGTATTCAAGGATGCCGGAAGTTGTTGACAATCCTGTTGTTGATGTGGAAATGAATGTGAGTTAGTAATAGTTATTAATATTCAGTTCCTAATCCTTAGGGGGCCTCTGTCATCTGTTGAAGCGGGTTTTTTTTGGCATGTTTTCTGGCTGAATGCTTATCATTTTCATCTCATTTGTGAGACCCAAAAGATCTTATTTTAATGCACAAATAGATACATTTGTTGATGAATGTTAAGGTGAGAGCAATCTAAGTGAGAACGTTGTGTTGACTGGCACATCAGGGCTCAGGTATATATGTAATGACGCTGAGTAGAAATATTGAAGTGCATAGGTTCCACTGCTAAAATCACTTAAAAATACTAATTCAAATAAACTAATTTTTTGATAGGTTTTTTTGGTTAACTATATCGACAAAGCCCTTTGAAAATCAAAAGAAATCTGAGTGCTTAAGCCTATTTCTCTGAGCATGATGACCTACTACCAATATGTGTATATTTTCCTTTATGTTCTCAGGACTACATCATTTTTTGTTTTTTGTGTGAATAAGATATCATGCTTTTGTGTGGAAGGAATGTCATCTTACATTGCCAAACGAGAGTTGACCAATTAACTGTTGTTATAAATGTATCTAAGCCCAAGCATGATAGGTCTTGTGTTCTATAGTTGCAGAATGCAAAGCTGCAGTCTGTTACTCCTAATGGGAACACATATCTAGAATCGAAGATTATCTCTGCTGACAATGGGAGTTTAGAGACTCAAGACAAAGATGTTATTTTGGAAGGCTTGGGTTCTGTTGGAATATATGATCAATGGGTAGCACCTTCAGTATCAGGCGAGTCACCTAAAGCCCGTTATGAGGTAGCTTACTTGAGCTATACAACCTTAGTTTTTCTTTTCTTACAGCAAAATGGGTCTTTATGCTTTGTGAATTCTTGCATCCTGAGTTTCGGCAATGGTTGCAGCATGGAGCAGCAGTAATTCACGACAAAATGTATGTTTTTGGTGGAAATCACAATGGTCGTTATCTTAGTGATCTTCAGGTTTGTTTCTACAGATTGGCACTGTATTTAAAGTATATCACTTGAAACAATGATCTAAGATATTTGTTGCAGTTTATTTTTTTTTAATCTTATTTTTGCACTATTTAAATATACATATACCATGATTATAAATTTGCATTTTATCATAATCGATTCTGTCAGAAAAATGTGGCCTTGCTTGCATGTTTTTCAGAACCAAATTAATAATATTGAGCATGCCAATATCGTTTCTTGACAGAACTCTACTTGGTTAAGCTGTAGATAATAGTTGGATAATCTTGCTAGTTATCAGATATTTAAAGTTTGGATTACTTAGTGATATTCATACCTGATAATTGTCACGCCCATAAGAGGTTCTTGTGAAATTTAATTCGTTTGGGATGTTATAGGTCCTAGATTTTAAAACCTTAATGTGGTCGAAGGTGGATACTAAACTGGCTGCTGACCCTCATGAATCAACAAATCCTGTTGTGCTGGCTCCTTGTGCTGGTCATTCCTTGGTAAGTGTGGGGTTTATTATCTTTCATTATCAGATTTCTCTGCTATTGACATGGTGAGTCCATGCATATGTTAATATATCTCTCTTTGCTTATTGTTTGTCTTTTCTTGTCTGTAGATATCATGTGAGAATAAGCTTCTTTCTGTTGCTGGCCACACAAAAGATCCTTCTGAAACTGTTACTGGTAAAACTGTTTGAACTTTATATTCTTACCAAACAGTAATAGACAATCATCCCAATTGTTTTCTTTATGTTGTTTCTTCTCCATTGCAGTAAAGGAGTTTGATCCTCACACATGTACGTGGTTGAATTTAAAGACATACGGGAAGGCACCAGTACGTATCTTCATGCTTTATTTTTCTTGAAATTAGTCTTACTTTTCTCTTTTCTGCTTAAATAATACTCTCTCCGTCCCATATCAAGTGTCTTGTTTGTAAAAGAATGTAAATTTTATGTAATGTGAGAAGCACATTAGATTAAAAAAATACTCCCTCCATCCTATATTAATAACTACATTTGAAAAAATAGTGATTTTTATTGAACGGTGAAACCCACATCTAAGAGAAGAGAAAATAAGCTTATGATATTTTTTTTTCAAGTACCCAACTACTTAAATTGAATAAAATGGAGCTATTAATATGGAACAAACTTTTTTGTCAAATGGAGCTATTAATATAGGACGGAGGGAGTACAAAAATGTAACTACTTCGGCAACTTTTCAGGGCACACAAGATTAAAGAAAAATTATAGCTTATCTGACTTTGATTCCTGTGCTCCTACTATGGGATGAAGCAATATTAGAAGCTTTCTAATTAGTAGAAAAATGGAAAAAGGTTACCTAATGTGGGACAAGTGTCTTTTTTTAAAATGTGACACTCAATATGGATGGATGTGTATAAAATTAGTGTCTGTTAATGGAGATTCAAACAAGTAACCTCTACTTTCATTACAACTTCATGTCACAAATATCGTAACTCTTGGAATGTTAATTACAATAAATACAAAAAAAAATTGGCTGATGAAAGTGTCTGTTATTTAAGTGCGGATTGCTATGCATTGTTGATAAATAAGATTTTTTCTGTTTCATTGGCCATGTGCTAAGACGTAGAAAAACTGAGTTATTTCCATATTGAATGCATTGTATTTTTTGGCTTTACTGAACCGAAGGTACTGGGGATGGATATAATGATGATAAGTTTTGTATATCTTGCTCATGGAGGCCACCATGGTCTACTATTTTTACAGTTTTCTTTTTTATTGTTAGCTTGTTTTAATATTGCTTTTCATTTCAGGTATCGCGTGGGGGTCAATCAGTGACGCTTGTTGGGACGAGTTTAGTCATGTTTGGTGGTCAAGATGCTAAGAGGTCCCTTTTGAATGACCTTCACATTCTTGACTTGGAAACCATGACATGGGATGACATTGATACTGTGTAAGTGCTATGTGCTTTGAAACTGTGACTTTGTTTGAACAAGTGAATCTACTACTGTAAATAGGCATGTATTATTTATTTACTTTCTGAAATGGCCGTAGTTATCTTCTTCATTTTTAAATGGCTTGAAATGTTCTTTTCAGTGGCAAGTTATTACATTTTTTACTTTCTGATATATACCATGCTTCAAAATTTGCTTGCTTCCTGCCATTTTTATTTAGGGGGGCGCCTCCTTCTCCAAGATCTGACCATGCTGCTGCAGTACATGCTGACCGATATCTTTTGATATTTGGTGGAGGTTCACATGCAACATGCTTCAATGATCTCCATGTTCTTGATTTGCAAACTGTAAGTTAGCAGCTTCTTTTTAGATTCATTTGTAAGATTGATTACTCTCTTCATAACCTTTGGGCAATTAAATATTTGTGGCAGATGGAATGGTCAAGACCAACACAACAGGGTGATATACCTTCACCACGTGCAGGGCATGCTGGTGTGACTATAGGAGAAAATTGGTTTATTGTTGGAGGGGGAGATAACAGAAGTGGTAAAAAATTCTATAGATTTTGAAATCTCTGAACATAAATATATATTGGTTTTTCTACTTATTCCAGCAATATTCGAGTACTTATTGACCATTCTAGATTTACCGTAGTGATTGCCAGATATCTAGATACATAAATGTGGATTGCTTTGTTTGTCACCTCTACCTGTATTGGCGTGGTCTTTTGTGTTAATTTGACAGGATCCACATGACACCTATGGGTAAAAAGATAAATCAATTATAAATGGAAAAGATAAAACAAAAGCTGCTTTATGCCCTCAGGAAATAGAATGCTGATATTTATTATAATGATTCCGTCTTAGAAAATCACCGCTTTATTATGAAATAATGAGAGTGCTAGGTTTTTTGCTTAAATTGAAAGCCATGATCTGCTAGGCAACTTTAGTAATTCCATCTGCTTATTGGTTTGATTCATCATATTGAGTAGGTGACAATTCTGGTTCTTACAGGGGTATCTGAAACCGTTGTACTTAACATGTCTACATTGGTATGGTCAGTTGTGACTACTGTCAAAGGGCGTGTGCCCATTGCTAGTGAGGTATGTTCCTTATTGTTGAAAAGGAAGCCAAAAGCTTTAAATATTCTGTAAGGCATGTTGTTAAGTTTGGCAATATGGGGATCATTTATTCATACATTTTTTTTCACTTGTAGCATTAATATATGAAACAGGCATTTGCTGGGTGTTGCCCTCAAACATAATATTTTGATTACTCAGGTCCTTTGTCTGTGATTACAAAGGCTTCTTGGTGAATTATCCTTAACAGCTGATTAACTTTTGTACTTATGAAGTAATTCCTTGCTGAATGAAGCCTAGAGGATTTTATTTGAGCATAGTGAGCGTGCTAGAATTGGCTTGTTTCTACACTAACTTTAAAGTTACCTGTCATGCCATTATGATCACACAGTGAATATTCATGGCATTTGGACTTCTCTGATGAACTTCCCTACTCTGTTTTTTCTTTGGTCGCCAAGCAGGGCTTGAGTTTGGTTGTGAGCTCCTATAATGGTGAAGATATGCTAGTGGCATTTGGAGGGTATAATGGACGATATAGCAATGAGGTATATTTTATCTTATGATTACAGTAATTTTTACATTTTTTTTTTGAAAAATTGCTTTGTTGTATTTGTTAGTGGGATCTTTATGGGGTCAGGTGCAACTACTTGCAGCAATATGATTAGCTTCAAAATATTTTTCTAACAATGTATTTTTCATACAACATTGTTTATGACTTCAGGTTCATGTTCTGAAACCCAGCCACAAATCAACCTTACAGTCAAAGATTATGGAAAGACCTGCTGCTGACAGTGTTGCTGTGTTGCTTCCAACAACGAACGCTACCAGGGATATGGAATCTGAGATCGAAACGGGACAAGATGGAAAAATAAGGGAAATTATTATGGACAATATTGAATCAGCACCCAAGGTGATTTTGACTTTGTTATCAATGATGCTTTAAAATGTGAAACATTATTGCGAGAAGTAATATCACTTGCCACGTGAGATCTTAAAATTCAATTTGAATGTCTCAGTTGCAGAACATTAAAAATGAGGAAACTGGTGAACGGATTATTGCCTCACTTAAAGCTGATAAAGAAGAACTGGAAGCAGCACTTGCCAAGGAGCAGATGCAGTCTTTCCAGCTGAAGCAGGAGCTAGCAGAAGCTGAGACACGGAATACTGACCTTACTGAAGTGTGTAAAATTGCAACTATAAATTATTTATTTACTACATCATATTTATACACTTTCTTGTTGGAATTCACACTTGGCAGGCACCTCCATTAACATTTGAAAGAATGTTTCTATATCTTTATGGTTCTCTGGGGGAAGTCATGTTGTCTATTCTCTTAGAAGATTAGGCTTTCATGGAACATAGATAAATAGAAGGCATGGTGATACCTGATCACATAACTTTTGGAAATTATTTACTCTCACGAATTTTGCCAAGCATCTTTTAGCCTGTGACAAATTAACAGTTACTGCTGATTGCATCATTGCATAACTTGCGATGGAATATTAATGCTGAAATTTGTCCTTTTCTTTTTCTTTTTCTACTGTTCTCTTCTTCTTCTTCACACTTATGACAATGCATAGTTCTAAAGGAGTTAAAACCATTAACTATAACTTCTATTTTGATGTCCCTTGAACTTTAATATGTATTTTTTAAATTTCTGGGACCTTTGTGTTTAGTGTCTTCCACTTTGCGTGATGTATTATTCTATATGTTTATAACAATTCAATGTGTTAGTAAATGAAGTTTTTGCTTACTGTCAGGAAAAGTTAGTATTGGTGTAATGGATGTCACCAATCTGTAGAAAATATCTCAAATTATCTTTATTTTCCATAAAAATCAAAGAGATTAGATTATTTTCTTGTTTGTGCTATGACATAATAGAAGTGATTTGCGCATAGTTATTTGTATCTGCCATGCAATTGTCCTGCTATATATAAAGCAAAACAGGTAGCATGATCATTCTGTTGACATCAAATAATATATTCTAAATTGGATATATCAATTCTGCAGGAACTTCAATCTGTTCGAGGCCAGCTTGCTGCTGAGCAGTCGAGATGTTTTAAACTTGAGGTATATGGCTCTAGAGTTATTGTCTTTAGATTTTAAAGAAGTCATTTCTGCTGTTACTATTCTTGGTTGTAATACTCATCCATTTCATGCTATTTAGATGTTTGAATTGTGATGAACGATCTGCTCTGAAAGAAGATTAGTTCAATTGTTCTAGATTGTCTTAGAATATATCATTTTTATCAATATCGTTAAGCCCATATTTATCTATGGCCCTCAGACAAGTTTTTATGCTTGCTTTGTCCATGGAGTTCTCCTTTTGGCATAGATCCATCTACCCTTCAGAAATTGACGTACGTTGTTCCTCTAAGCAGGTTGATGTTGCCGAGCTGAAGCAGAAACTACAGACAATGGAATCTTTGAAAAAGGAGCTTGAGCTGCTGCAGCGCCAAAAGGCTGCATCTGAACAAGCAGCCTTAAATGCGAAACAGAGACAGGGATCTGGGGGCGTATGGGGCTGGCTTGCGGGCACTCCTCCTAGTCAAAAAACTGATATATGATTATTTCTTGGGTTAAATCACATCCATATAAATTACTCACATATGGTTTTTTGTTTTGTTCTTAATATATTATTTCTTGTGTTCTTTCATTGAAGCAAAATAAGAGAGTTCCAAAGAGGGAGATTTTATATTGTAGTAGTCAAACGTTTAGTGAAGCACCATGCTATCAATCATTTTACAGGTTCATATCATTGATATTGAAATGTATATTAAATGGTGGGGGACTAAGTACACGAAAATGTACCGATCTAAATATGGTATTTAGTTTTCTCATGACATTACTGGTGATGTTAATATACTTTATTGTGGTTCTTACGGTCTTGGAAAATCCAGTTGTAATTTTTTTTAGCTCGTTTTTGCAATTTTTCATCCATTTATGATCCTTGTTTGTGTCGAAGCATATTATGATTGGGACATTTTATGCCCCTCTATGATGTGTAACCTGCTGGGAACTCACAAATGTATACTCCCGCTGTAACACAATAGCTCTATTTGGCTCAATTTGTGACTGAGTACTAAAAAAGTGTCCCAGAAGCTATTTTCTATTCTTTTATGTGTGGGTCTTACCATCCAAAATCACAAATTTTCCCAATAAATAAGAATTTATTATAAAAAGAAGCCGATTCAGAATTAATGGTACTAGAAGCTTCTTCTGGTTATCATCTAAGAAAATGCTACATATGTTCTCTTGTGAATTTATGGGTTGTTGGGGTGGGGTATTATTTTAAAATAGAATTAATTTTTTTTAAAATTAATCCAATTGATTCAGCATAAAATTATAATCAAGGTTGGTACAATAATTTTTTAAAATAAATTTAGATGGAACTTCTTAACCCATTTCTAAAAAATTTAAGGACTGTAATTTTTTTTAACTCAGGTATGCATATTTTTGGTATTGTTGCTTGTATTAATAAGTATGCAAGTAGGTTATTTTAAACTTTTTAAATATGGCTCATTTATATGATATTTTTTTAGGCTTAAATTAATATGAGAGGTAGTAATTGAAAAATAACACAATTGAATATTCCAAAACGGAAGGCGGGGAGCCAAAATCACCTCATGAGGTGATTAAATTATTTTGTCAAAATTGAGTCTCAATCTTTCTTGTGACGAAATTTTTAATTTTGCACTACTTTAATATCCAACCACAAATCTATTAAATTGGGATGGAATTGTGATGAAATCTTTGGAATCTGAGTAGAATTACATGAAACAACCCCTTACTATGGCATAACTTACTCCATTAGCTATGTGCCTGCTCTAAAAATTAAACAAAGCTTCTTAGCATTAGTAAATAACTTGGCGCTTAACAATAAAAATATAAAATGAGGATAAAATGAGAATCTTTGAGAAAATAGATTCAATAAGGCTCAACTGATAGATACTATTGTTGGTGAACTATTCTATTTTAGAAATTAGCCAAAGTTTTATAATATTCATGAATTTTCTAAAATTTTAAAGTTGACCATGTAGAAAATAAGGCATTTGACCCCTTAAGTTCTCGTGAGAATAACTTAATAGTTATAATTGGTGGGTAAGATCTATATAGATAAAAAATAGATAGAAAGAGCTTCGAACGCCATCAGAACGCACAAGTTAGAGTTTGGATGAGGAAGTTGTGACCATTCAAAGTTGAACATAACGTGCAGGTCCGTTACCCAAATTGGACTCGCAAATTGACCTTTTAAGTCATTATACAAGCTCAGTTAATTAAAGTGACGTAAATTATTTTTTAAGGGCATAATTAAGTTGCCTAAGGGAGGTTTAGTTGACTCAAACATTTTGGGGGATAAGGAATCTTAATCCCCTTCATTATAAAAAGATAATTAGGGCTTCTACTAATGGGGTTTTTACCCTTTAAAGGAAACATGAAGCCGGTGGAGGTAAAGCTTTTTCAGCAACTAGAGCAAGAAAATGGCTGGTGATGAAGTAGGAGGAGGCAAGCACAAAGATCAAAGGACTACAAGGTAGGATGCTTAATCTTGAGATAAGATGGTAATTTTTATGCCCAATAATATAAGTTAGATATAAAATCTTTTTGAATGTTTGGGACAAGGACAGTCGGCCACCTGCACCACCGAGTGTGTGACCTGCTGGTCCAACAATTAGGTCTAGGCATCCTCAACAGAGACCTTAACCTCCTCCGCTGTGTTCACCTCTACTAGGATGAGAAGGTGAGGCTCTGGGCAGGCTACAACCATGGGTGTCAGGCGTTTAAGGAAAAGGGGAAAGCAAAGGCGGAGCCATCGTCGTCCGACAGCCACCAAACGTCCTTTTTTTTTAGAACGGTGGAGTCATCGTGACGGCAGGCCGCTGTGGCCGGCCGATGGACTGGACTTGACCGGATCGCCGTCGTCCAGCGACTCTGGCAGCCCTGGTCCATCCTCCGGCCAGCGGCTGCGCTTCGCCGCAGTAGGTTCTGTTTTTTTTTTCCTGAGATGACCCGGCAGCAGCCAATCCGTCGCCACCAAGGCAGCCGGATACAAGCCACTGTGGCCAAGTCCAGGACCGCCATGGCCACGGCCAGGACCAGGGCTGCCACGGCCAGGGCCTGTGCGGCCCTTTCCGACGGCTATTCCGGCAACTGTGAACTCAAAATACTGCTCACGTGAACAGTATTTACAGAAAATACTACTATTTACATGAACTACTATAATTTTCATACAAATCAATTAACAAAATTCATAATAATCACAACCTGAAAAACCTGTAGCCGAGTTGACGTTGATCTACTGCCGCCAGAGCCTTACCTGAGTTTTACCGAAAAATTCCCTCTTTTCCTTCACCGTCCACCCACTCTTCCCATCGGGTAAAAAGACCTCCTAATTATGCCATAAGAAGGCCTTTTATAAACATGAGAATTAGGGTTCCTAACCCCTCTCTAATTTGGGTAATCCTCCCCAATTAAGCCACCTATTTGGGACCTTAAAAAAATAATTTCAGAATTATAAACAACTGGGCCCGCAAAACGACTTAAATGGGCCAAATACAGTCTAAATCAGGTAAACGGGTCTTGCATGACATGTTCAACTTCAAATGGTCGTATCTTCCTCATCCAGACTTCGATTCGCACATTCTTGGTGGCGTTTTGAAGCTCTACCTGTCTACTTTCTAATAAAATTAGTTTCAGCCACATATTCTATCTAGGGAGGTAGTTATTTTACTAAGAATGTTAATAGGTCAAACACCCTATTTTTCACATATTTAATTTTTGAAACCTAGGAAAATTAGGGATATTACACATAGAGACTATTAAGGTTTTGAATGCTCTTCGAGTCATAGCCTATTGGATGTGCTATTTATTGGGCCAATTCACATTATAAAGAGGATCCAATTGGTTAGACAAATATTTGACTGGATAAAAATATTAAGTCAAGTTTCAAATATTTGGGGGAGTCAATAGTCATGAAGACTTTAGGCTTCTATGGGTTATATTATTTATGTCTTTGAGGGCATTTCTCCCAAAGTAAGGAGGGTGAAAATTGTGATACTTTGACACTTTTTTCTCTGCCACGACGGTTTAAGTATTGGCGAGCGAGGTCTTTATCGTAGGTCTCCTACAGGTCTTCACAATACCAATAGTGTATACAAAAAACGGAATTACATAAGCATCATGGAGAGCTTGTATTTTTTACCAATTTGTATCCATTGTTGGGATCTATTTCTCCATATTTGTGACAGGCTATTGAGAGCCCTGGGGATTTTGGTTAAGCTGATGTTAAGCAATATACTCTAAGGTTGGAGTTGGGTATTTATGAATCTCTTCAAGAGTCGAGCTATCTTCGAGTGAACACATTTATATTATATTCTTATTTCCTTACACTGCAATTGTATTGTATTGACCTTCATTGATAGTTATATTATATAAAACCTAGAGTTGAGTCATAACAATGAATGGTGGTTAGTATCATGTGTCATTCTAGTTGGCATATGATATATATGTCTAAGGGATTAGATAGGTGTATTAATTATTGAACAAGGGTTGTGAGATATTAATGACATTAATTGCTATTGATTATTAATTAGCACATGTGGAACAATTAAATGACTTGCATAAAATGTTAGTTAATTGAAAATACTTAAGCATTACATATTTAATGTTATGTTTCTTAAGATACAGTAATTTCTAGGCAGAACTACTTCTAAATTCAATCTTGTTGGAAACATTAGAGATGTTATTTGATTAGTATGTAGGCAACTAACATCGGGTGATATTGGCCGGATCTAAAAAATATTAATAAAATATCTTATTCTTTTGTAAACTCTTTTTTTTAGGGTAAAGATATTTTGTCTTTATTTTTTTTATTATTTACCTTTATACAAAAGTTACGTATTGTGTACTTCGATAAGAACCTCATTAGGTTAGTCTTCCGCACTTTGTCGTGCCTTGTCTCACCACCCTGGACCGGGTTCGGGTAAGGGGGGTGTGGTAGTGCATGACAGTTCTACAACAAAATCGTCAAAATATTTATAAAATTATTAAAAAACATTGTTGAAATATGCACAAAATAGTAAGTATAATCACAAAAATAGGTACAAGCATTGAGACAATGCCAAAATTTGTATGAAACTATAAAAAACCTGTTAAATTTTTTATGACTTGAAACATTTACAAAACTTTGAATAGAAATGTCAAAATAGATATAGCCTAAAATTTTCAAAATAAGTAAAAAGCACCATAAACATTAAAATAGTTATGAAGCACCGAAAAATGTCAAAATTTTAGGCAAATTATTTGAAAAATCATCTCCTTTATGATTAAATTGTTTGTAAATTTGTCAAATTATATACAAAGAACCAAATAAAATAACAAAAAAGGGTAAATATGTTTAAAGCTCCAAATAAAACATTTGGAACAGGTATAAAGCATTAACAAAAACTACTTTGAAAAGTCAAGGTATGTACAATGCACCCAATAAAATTATTAAAAATACATATAAAGTGTAGAAAACTATACAAAAATCATAACATTGTTTTCTTAAACTAACTAAAAAAATGTTGACAATATGTACAAAGTACTAATATAAGTAGAAAACATCAACATAATTGTCCAATTTGTTTTTGTGCTTCGTACCTATTTCAATGTTTATTCGATGTTTTATGCATACTTCAATGATTTGCTAGTTTCATATCAATTTCAAAGTTTTTATAATAGTTGTGTGGGGGCCTTCGAGAGTTACTTTCCAGGTCATGGAAACATGGATGGACGAAAATAATATTTAGTGGAAGACAATTTTAAAGTGTTATAATACTCCATTTTTCTCAAATTAATAGCTTCTTTTAATTTTAGTAAATAAACTAAAATTAATTTATTTTAAAAATTAAATAAAGTTATTAATGAGAGAATGAGTAATTATAAAGGACCCACCTATTTATCCAACCATAAGTCTAATATCCAAAGTTCAATTAAGGTCCGTTTATTTTGTCTAAATTTAAATTTAAAGAATTATATAAAATTTTGAGGAGCCTACCATTTAAATTTCACTCTAAATCAAATTAGTCACAAAAAGCTTTAAATTATAATTTAATATTTTTATGGCACAAAAGTAAAATTTATTCATAATCATTTTTACTTGGATCCGAGGCTCCTCCACTATGAAAACTAATGGAAAGAAAGCATTTAAAAGCGAGGAAGGGAGATGCGAAAATTAGCGTGGGACAAAAGATAAAGTTTATTTATAAATATTATTAACAAGATAATGAGTCTTTCTACAGCGACATCATAATACTTTAGCATAAAGGAAAAGAAAAAGGGTGTAACCATTGAATTAAAAAAAATAAATCTTACCCTTTTTTTATCCCTGTATAAGCCCAGCCTTATGCGGTCGAGTGTGAAACTGGCATTACGCGTCATCAAATTGAAATCCGCGAGGGGGTGCACATAACTGAAGAGGTAAATTTATTTAGCGCCATCGGATCTCCATCGAACGGTCGTATTATCCAGGCTCACGATCTCATACAAACCGCTTTTTTATTGTTTTTAAGAAGAAGAAAAATGAGACATTAATTTTGGGCAAGAATTCGGAAGGCGCTTTCTTGTTCTATCTATCCATGTCCCTCAACTGGAATCTGGAATCCTGCTCATCGACTCGTCTCTCTTGCTTTGGACGGCCGTCGCCATGACTGCCCACCACAACATCATCCCTAATTCCCCTTGACAAGCTTTGTAAAGTTAAGCTCCGCCCGTTTCCCTCGTCGCCGCATTGGATGATGGCCGCCCTCTCCATGCCCACCTCCCCCTCGCCCCTCTCCTGCTCCGGCCCCGATCCCACCAACCCCGACCCGGACCCAGGCAGCTTCCTCTCCGACCCGACACAGCTCGATCCTCCCGACTCCAGCGACGAGGGCTCATGTTCCTTGCTTTCGAGTTTCTCCGTCCCCCCTCCCATCCGCACCTCCCCTCCTTACCCACTCCAGGATTCCCCCGAAAACCCTACCCCCGACTCCGAGTCCTTCCCCACCCTCCTCCACCTCTCCTTCAACCAGGATCACGGTTGTTTTGCCGCCGGTACCGACCGCGGCTTTCGCATCTACAACTGCGATCCCTTTCGAGAGATCTTCCGCCGGGACTTCGACCACAGCTCCGGCGCTCCCGGAGGAGGCATAGGCGTCGTCGAGATGCTATTTCGCTGCAACATCCTCGCTCTCGTCGGCGGGGGGCCCAACCCGCAGTACCCCCTCAACAAGGTCATGATTTGGGACGACCACCAGAGCCGTTGCATCGGCGAGCTCTCCTTCCGCTCCGAGGTCCGCGCCGTCCGCCTCCGGAGGGACCGCATCATTGTCGTCCTCGAGCAGAAGATCTTCGTATACAACTTCGCTGATCTGAAGCTGCTGCATCAGATTGAGACCATCGCCAACCCCAAGGGACTCTGCGCTGTCTCCCAGGTTTCTTCGTCCCTCGTCCTGGTCTGCCCAGGCCTCCAGAAGGGGCAGGTCCGGGTCGAGCACTACGGGTTGAAGAGAACCAAGTTCATTATGGCCCATGATTCCAGGATCGCGTGTTTCGCCCTCACGCAGGACGGGAAGGTGCTGGCCACGGCCAGTACGAAGGGGACACTGGTTAGGGTTTTCAATACTTTGGATGGTACCCTGCTTCAAGAGGTACGACTATATCTCCCTGTTTGCCTGCCTTGGTCTTGCTGACTACTGTGAAGTGCTAGTATATGCGTCGCTTAGCAACTCACTAAAGTTTGTTATTTGCGTTCTCTTGTTCCGAGATTGATTGCTTTCGACCCAACTTGCCTCGTGGCTTTAGTAGTTCTTCATCTTTGGAGTCTCATTTGGGGATGTAGCATGACGATTCTCTTGTCTTCTATGTTTCATTACGATCCCTAGCTCTTCCTTGTAGCTGCATTGAAAGGATTCTACTCGGTGATTGCTATTACCGATTGTTAATATCCTCCATATTCTCATATGTTGCCAGTTATTTGGTTTCTAATTTTATCACGGGACGTGCGATATTCTTCAAATTGGATTCTCTGGTTTGTTTGCTTATGGTTTGGTGTATATGCTGTAGTAGTACATGACGGTTTGTGATGATGAGAGAGTAGGCAACAGCCATTTGTGATTAAACTGCTACGTGCACATGAGCACTGAGCCATCTTGCAACACGTGCACGATTGGTGTAGATGACGATCTTTACTTTGAGACATAGCGAACATTTATGTCAATTCTAGCGCGTTGCTGCACTTTTCTTCTGCAATTGTTTTGTTTTTTCTCTTCAGCTCTTACAACAGCTTTACAAACTTTTGATTTTGAAAAAATTGTAGATGTGCCTCAGATTGTGTAGCGTCATATTTTAGCAATGGACCTATGGTGAAAGGTTTTTAGTTCACAAATACACTGTTAGAAATTTACATTTTCTAAAATTATCAGTGGTATGCCTGTTCCTCTGTCACCTTTAATCAAACACTTGGCACTATGACAGGTCCGAAGGGGTGCTGATAGAGCGGAGATCTACAGCTTGGCATTTTCTTCTAGTGCACAATGGCTTGCTGTTTCAAGTGACAAGGGCACAGTCCACGTTTTCAGTCTCAAGTTCAGCTCTGGATCACCGGGAATTGAGCAGTCCCGGACTGTATCTGATACTGGTGCTTCAGTATCATCAACCAATTCATCTCTCTCTTTTATTAAAGGTAAGAACTTGTGCACTGTGATTTATGAAACTGGGAAGAACTGGTATTTGCCTTATCAATTTTATGATTGTAAAATGTGTTGCAAAGTGTGTAAAGAATGTAGTTTTCTAGAATGCTGTGTAGCATGGTGAAAACTATCATAACATTGACTGTTTCTGGTTCACCACGTCGTTCCTCACAAAGCATTGGTACCTAAATGCAATCAACGTTCTATGTACAAGATAAATTTGAAGGCTTTCTGACTTTCTGTTTCTGCTTGGTAGGGGTCCTTCCGAAGTATTTCAGTTCAGAATGGTCTGTGGCCCAATTTCGTTTGCATGAAGGTTCTCAATATATTGTTGCATTTGGGCACCAGAAGAATACCATTGTTATATTAGGCATGGACGGGAGGTAAGTGCATCCAGGAGGTTGTTTAAAAATACCTAGAATAAGGATTTGCGTATATCTGTGTTGAAGGTTTGATAGTAATTGGTTGGTTCTGCAGCTTTTATAGGTGCCAGTATGACCCAATGACTGGGGGAGAGATGACCCAGCTGGAATTTTACAATTTCCTGAAGCCTGAAGGAACATTCTAAGTGCTATAATAGTTGGCTTCTTCTGAATGAATTTGCGCTTATGAATGGTAAAATTTTTCCAATGTACATGGTTTGAATGAAAATAAGCTGTACATAGATATAATCCTTCACGTAATGTAACTGCTTTGGCTGGACATGTAGATGCTAATGTAAATACACAAATAATTTACATGCAGTATGCAATTGTTTTGAGAATTTTCAGCCTATAAAGCAATTTATAAAATTTGTTAACCGGTTCTTCTATCAGGGTTGCAAGGTCCACTAAAACAAAAATGCATATGAAGCGAAGTATTGTGTTGCATGTGAAAAAAGCACATGACATAATTGGAGGGAACAAATTATGTGACATGTGATTAAAGTTTTGCAATGAAGGCTGCACGGTGCAAGCAACTACTAGGGAATGGAGGTGGGCCATTGGGTTCACCTATGGTTACACTGGTTATAAATTGCATTTTCCTTTTTAATGTTTTTGACACATTTTGACATTTACCGGTAAAAAGACAAGCACCATAACGCAGATCGATCGCTGAATGATTTTGAGAGGCTATTAGTGGTGGTGTAATTGCCCAGGCCGCAAGCACCGAGGCTTAGTTCGCGTGCTTGCTGCCTAGGCACCCAAGGCTAGGCGGTAGTTTTTTATCTATATTTATGTTATTCTTTGGTGCCTGTCCTTTATTTTTCGCTGTGAAGGCTCTTCCCTAACAGATAGGTTTTAAACCATAGACATATTCTGGTGCCCATATTTACTTCTGGTGCCCATATATTTCGTGGCTTTCTGTCGCTCGTGCATTATGACCTCATTGCTGTCTTTTTATAGAAAAATGTTTTCATGACGAGATGTCGAGGGGAAACCTTGGGAATTGTTGAATTTGGTTTCTAAATTTCTCTTTCACCATAGCATCCTTTTAGTGATGAAACTTGGTTATGCTATACAAGTCCGTCCCTTTTTATATTGGGGTCGGCATAGCTTGTGGACCAGGCGACCAGCGGATATTTCAGTGGGCATATGCAGCAGATGCATGCACAGTTAGCAAGTGGACTGCGCACGAACAATCGTAGTATTTCCCTTTCTTTTTTGTCAATTTGGGTGCTCATAATGTGTGAATGAGCCTATTTTTGTGGCATATGAAATTCCGAATATTTGTTTTGGTTCATGTTGGGAAGTTCAAATTTAAATTATAAAATTGCTACACCCCGTTTATTTTTTCTGCGTAGCATTGCTCTTAGCTATTGTCTCCTGCACAAAGTTATCTATAGATAATGAAAAATCTGCACTGAAGTACATACTAGATTTACGTACTCAAGTACAACGGGTACCGTTGAATTTGACATCAACGATCTTAAAAAAATACTCCCTTCTTAAATTAATAGTTTTATTTAATAAAAAAAATTTATTCTATATTAATAACTCTAAGTATATAACAAAGAGCAGCGTAAAAAAATTATTCTATATTAATAACTCTAGGTATATAACAAAGAGCAGCAAAATTATTCTATATTAATAACTCTAGGTATATAACAAAGAGCAGCGTAAGCTTATTTTTCCAGGTTTTACTATTTAATAAAAATTATTAAAAAAATATTTTCTTAATGCAGCTATGACATAAAGAGTATATTTAAAGATCCCACCCGAATCCATCCTCTACACAGTTATTGCCCGACTTCATCTCCTTCTTAGTAGATTTAACATAATGGTCAGGTCACGTCAAGGCAGGCACAATGCAGAGAAGAGGGAAATGCAGAGAAGAGGGACATGAAGTATAGTCAAGTCCATTTCATTCATTTGATGTTATAGGATACGTACTTTACTACTTGTTTAGACCCTAACACCATGGTCAATAACGGAAAAAGAACACTGTTATTTCCCCCCTAATATTTGCTCATGGCCCCACTCTATTTGTACACCCCAGTTAATATTAAAAAATTACTCATACATACCTCTTTTTACTTTAACAATATTTTCAACTTTTTCTTCACAGCCGGCGAGCGATGTAGAGTGGCCGGCCAACAGCGGAAGACTTGGTGGAGGAGGTGGTGCACATAAAATTCAAAACTTTACAATAGATCTACACCATACATGGAATAAACTAACAACAATTAGCAATATCAACATGTATATGATATAATCAAGTATATGAATATAAATATTGGAAAGATACACACTGACCTAGGCTTGATCCAGCCCTAGCACGTCATTCAAATTAGCCTTCTCGTATCAATAGCAAGATCAAGAAGAAGGGATTAAGATTTACAGCTCTAATGTGCATATCCCTCAACACCGTGCTTGAATTGATGAATAAACTCAGCAAGATCAGCCCAAGATATCAGCCCCCACATCCAAGCCTAGGAAGAGAACCCTCTTCCTCTTTCAGCCCGCTAAACACACCTTGAAGGAGGGTGAACCAGGGCGGCCAGCAGCTTTTCTCTAAGAAAGAGCAGGCCGCACCAATGGAAGATGAAGGGGGGAGAAGGAGAGTTGGCATCCCAATTGGGAAGAAGAGTTTTCAAGGGGTGGGGCGTCCCTTGCAAATATGGTATTAAAATCAAATCCATTTATTCTCTTTTAATTCACTCCCTTAATTCCCCTCCTTCCTCGGTGTTTGAATTGGGTATCCTTTAATGGGCTTTAGAGTGGGCTGAACCAAATGGGCCAACCTGCAAAAATTCTTCTCGGTTTCCCTATAGGGTCTAACACAACAAGAGCGGGCTCTGTCACACAGAGCTCGCGGAGGTCTGGACCCCCTGCACACGGCCAAGCCCGCGACAGGGTCGACCCCTCGCTGAACATGCAGGTCCCACCCTCAACACCTAATTTACGCGTCTGAGCCCCACAATGTGTAAATACACACCTAGATGTATGTCTAGTGTACGTGTGTGACATGTGTGGGTTTCACTCGAATTATGTGTAACTAAGGTACATGTGGGGTCAGTGCGACTACCCCCACCACCCTTGGACCCCGTGGCCCATACTAGCTCACCCGGACCGCGACACCTTGGACCAAACCGGGCTCGAGCCCATACCATGGTCCAACAAGCAAATCTGAGAAGTTTTTAGACTGCTGGTTAAAAGGGGAC